>JAKOOJ010000049.1:1487500-1533022 GCA_022577455.1 Arizona elegans
CTTTTTAAGCCTCTGACGATCCCAGCTGACTTGCCTGATCGGCAGAGGCTTTCTTTCTTTTTCTTTTTAAGCTTCTGACGATCCCAGCAGACTTGCCTGATCGGCAGAGGCTTTCTTTCTTTTTCTTTTTAAGCCTCTGATGATCCCAGCTGACTTGCCTGATCGGCAGAGGCTTTCTTTCTTTTTCTTTTTAAGCTTCTGACGATCTCAGCTGACTTGCCTGATCGGCAGAGGCTTTCTTTGTTTTTTTTTTAAGCCTCTGATGATCCCAGCTGACTTGTCTGATCGGCAGAGGCTTTCTTTCTTTCTTTCTTTTTAAGCCTCTGACGATCCCAGCTGACTTGCCTGATCTGCAGAGGCTTTTTTTCCCTTTAAAAACATTTTTTTCTATAACCTCTTTGGCTGAAGAGGTTGTAGAAAAAATGCTTTTAAAAGCCTCTGATGATCCCAGCTGAGCCGCGCGATCATCAGAGGCGTTTTTTTTTACTTTTAAAAGCATTTTTTCAGCCAAAGAGGTTGTAGAAAAAATGCTTTTAAAAATAATTTTAAAAAAGCCTCCGATGATCGCGCGGCTCAGCTGGGCAATGGTGGGGGGGGGCAGGGATTTTTGCTACCGGTTCTCCGAACCACCCGCCTCCATCGCTATCCGGATCGGGCAATCCGGTCCGAACCGGGAGCATTTCACCCCTGGTCTCCTGCTGAAGCAGTGGGTTGGACTAGAAGCCCTCCAAAATCTTCCAACCCTTCTATGTTCTATCTGCGACCTAATTGGAGGAAATTGTGAGGAAAATTGTGAGGAAAAATGCTGAGATTGGATGAAAAGGCAGCCAATATTCAGAAGAAGGATTAAGTAATCCTGCAGGCTAGGAACTAACACTTCGAGACTAATCATGATAAGCGGCACTTGGGCAGAATTTCCAGGAGACATGACACACGCATAAATTGCCTGCTGCTGAAGAGCTGTTTTCTCGTTTCCAGATGTCCTCCTTTAAGAACAGATGGACAAAATTTCCCAAACACCAGAGAACCAAAATGCCTTGAATACTGCTTAGGAAGCGAAGAGCGTTGTGAATATTTAAAAGGTGATGTTTATGAGTAAACAGAACGGCATTGATGACTTGATGGAGACAGATCATCCAAGCTTCAGGAACCCGAGGAACATGAGCCAGGGGAGCTATGATTCAGATATTTCAAGTCTAAATCTTTTCACCGTGAAGCTCTCGCTAGATAATTTGCTCTGAATGACAGAATAACAAAGTTGGAAGGGACCTTGGAGAAACCCTATGCCAGTGACGGCGAACCTTTTCGGCGCTGATGATGTTACCGAGTTGGGTCATGAAACGCCTGCAAGAAAACTGCACCAAGAACCCCACAGTTTGACCCTGAGCTGCATATATTCTCCCTATCGATACGACAACAGGTTTCCACTTCTCTTAGCCAGTTGGCGTAATAATAAAACGATTCCTTTCCAAGATACCATAATGGTCCTTGATGGGTTTGAGGGAGGAGGACCCTCAAACCGCCTTCATAACAGCACAATGTCAGCATTCCAAAAAAAAAAAAAAAAACCCAACTACAAGTAAAGACTCTGAAGAAAGCATTTTTTCAAATTTCTATTTACTAGAATGGGTAAACTGGCACATCTGAGAAAACCCGAATCTGACAGGTCCGGGTTTTCCCTCAGTAAATCAAAAACCCCAAAACCATCCCCTCACACCTCAGTCGATCACATGCTCCAATCAACCGCCGTCCCATCTCGAGACCTCACTCCGACCACTCCTTCTCCAGATGCAGGATTGCCCTGACCTTGACCGACAGGAAGAATGCTATTATGTGTACGGACAACCCCTCTACTAAATCCCCCCTCCTACTTTCCCACACATGAGAAGGTGGCAGCATGGAAGCTTCCGGCCTAATATGGCTTCCAAAGCTGACACACACAACTTTATTTTATTTATTTTATTTGATTTCTATACCGCCCTACTCCCAAAGGACTCAGGGCGGTGCACAGCCAAACGATAAAATACATACATACAAAATTTAAAAGTGGAATTAAAATCAAATTAAATAGTTTTGGCCCAGACAAATTAAAACCCCAATCAATTTAAAACCAATTTTAAAATTTGAATATATAAAATACTAAAATATATTAAAAAATAAAAATCTTTTATAAAACAGGGAGAAAATTAGGCCAGGCCCGCCTGGTGAAATAAAAAGGTCTTTAAAGCGCGGCGGAAGGTGCGCAGATCCGGGATCCTCCGTATCTCCGGGGGGAGCTCGTTCCAGATAGTAGGTGCCCCCACAGAGAAGGCCCTCCCCCTGGGGGCCACCAGTCATCATTGTTTGGCCGACGGCACCCGGAGGAGCCCCTCTCTATGGGAGCGTACCGGCTGGTGGGAGGCTATTGGTGGTAGTAGGCAGTCCCGCAAGTACCCAGGTCCTGAGCCATGGAGGGCTTTAAAGGTGGTAACCAGAACCTTGAAGTGCACCCGGAAGACCACCGGGAGCCAGTGCAGCTCACGCAGGAGGGGTGTTACATGGGAACGCCATGTCGCTCCCATTACCACCCGCGCGGCCGCACTCTGCACCAGTTGGAGCCCCCAGGTACTCTTCAAGGGGAGCCCCATGTAGAGAGCGTTACAATAGTCCTTCTTCGCTCAATCTTTGTTGAGATGTGAAAGTTTATCGCTCGTCATCTCAGGAGCCACCACGGCAATTCGATGTGCCTGCGGATTAGCCTAAAGCTATTTCCAGGCAAATGGAAAGCTGTTTTCTCTCTCCATGTGAGACATTGATCAGGGGCGTCAAACTCAATTTCTAAGTCTCACTTAGTAATACATTTTGGGCTCACTTGTGGTCGTAAGTTGAGGACAACCTGTATTTGAACAGGTGTATCACATCTGACCTGCAAAACCTCAGAGGACCACTAGATGGCAGTGTCAAATTTTTACCACGGCTTTATGTTGCCACCTTGCAGTTCTCTGGATTTTTGCAGAACACAAAATAGAATAATCAGGCTAATTTTAAGGATGGTTAGAAAGAGAGAAAGAGACGGGGAAAGTGGTGACATGGGAACAATGCATCTTTTAAAATGCCTCCGCAGGGGGAAACTTACACAGGGAAGATAAATTTGGAAACTAAATATTAAAATGCACATATGTGGGGAGGAAATTGTGCACAGAAGCTCATTACGTCCAGGAAAATTGCAAATGAGTATAACGGAGGGGGATATTATATATTTATTTAAAATAATGAGTTCCGCCGTACTATGTCTGGCATTAAACCAGATGTAGTACCGGTATATTATTACTCATAGAAGCCCACATATTGCTAAGCCAAATGTTTATGAAATTTTTGCTTAGATGACTATAAGCACCAACTTGCAGTCAGAAGACATGATAAATTTACAATTTCAAAACACGTGGACGGAGTTCACTATAATGAATTTAATTTCACAACACGTGGACAGAGTTCACTATAGTTTCAATTGGAAAATTGTGAGCATCCTCGACCAAGCAAAATCAAAAACTACTAGAGAATTCTTGGAAGCCTGGCACTCAGAGAAATCAGCCATCAACAGGCACATAGAGATAAACAACATCTACACACCATTCAAAAGAGACGATCAAAAATCCAGAGAGGAAACAAAATGGCCGAAAGATCTCCTCACCAGCGATCAACAATCCAGATAAGCAGAGATTAATACCAAGATGGACACTAAATCAGCAACCACACCATAAACAAAATCCTCCTAACTTAGAGAAACAAGCTAACAGTCCACAACAGCCTAATCAAGGAACCACTAAGAACACTCCCCACCAACACTGACAGAGCAAGCGGCTGTATATAAACAGAGAGCAAACCCCACTCCCTTCCAGCACTGATGATATTACCTAGTTGGGTCATGAAATGTCTGCAAGAAAATAACCAGGCACAGATAGCACCAAGAATCCCACACTCTTCGCTTTTAATCCTCTGACGGGGGGTGGGGGGTACGGTTTGAGTCTGTCTTTTGATTCAGCCATGTCATGTTCCAAATACTAGTAGCCTTGGAGTTGCATAAATTTGCATAAAATTGAGATGCAGTTATTTTTTCTTTGCTCCGGATTGAAAATTGGGATCTCTCCCTCCCTCCCTCTCTCTCTTTTCTTTTTCTTTCTCTCTCTTTCTTTCTCTGTCTCTCTTTCTCTCTCTCTTTCTCTTTCTCTCTCCCTTTCCCTCCCCTCTTTTTCTTTCTCTGTCTTCCAACATAAGGCACAGACTACGTTAGTGATTCTCAGAGATTTAGAATAAAAAAAGGGAATGGACAATCACCATTGCACCAATGCTGTTATGGCTCATTTGTGCTTTTTATCTGTTTTTAGGCTTCTATTGTGTTTTTATATGATGTTTGTAAGCCAGTGGGAGTCCTTTTCTGAAACGGGCAGTACCTAAATACAATAATAAGTGAATAAATAATGGAGCTATCATAATTGGGGTTGCTTTTTTGTTTTAAGTAAATTTCATTTTATATAATGTGAGGGTTTGGCTATGCCCAGAATCCTGTGAATAAATAACAAATGGCTCATTCTTATGTAAAACCATCGATGTGGTCCTTGGAGTATCATTTGCTTTGACATGTGGTTTTTTGAATTGTGTTCCAGGGAGGGAAGCCATGTGCTTTGTGAGAAGTTGGTAGAGATGTGTCTCACATTAACAGAGGAGGAGGAGGAGGAAAGAGTAGGGGAGGAAAGCTATGACAAATCTAGACAGCATACTAAAAAGCAGAGACATCACCCTGCCAACAAAAGTGTGTATAGTCAAGACTACGGTTTTCCCAGTTGCAATGGATGGCTGTGAAAGCTGGACCATAAGGAAGGCTGAGCGCCAAAGAATGGAGGCCTTTGAACTCTGGTGCTGGAGAAGACTCCTGCGAGTCCCTTGGACTGCAAGGCGATCCAAAGTCACCCAGTTGGCTTTCAGGGCTAAGGCAGGACTAGAATTTCCAGCCTCCTGGTGATTGGTCAAAAATCAGCTAGCTGGCTTTCATGGGACTAGAAGGTGGGACTAGAACTCACCGTCTCCTGGTGATTGGCTCAAAATCACCCAGCCAGCTTTCATGCCTAATATGGGTCTAGAATTTACTGTCTCCTGGTGATTGGTCCAAAGTCACCCAGTCGGCTTTCATCCTTAAAGTGAGAGTCACCTGGTTTCTAGACTAGCACCTCTCAATTTTTGGTGCTCGGGTGACCAATCCCTTCCAAATCGTTTGGCCAAATGCTGAGCCCACCTGGTGCTCAGAAAAAGTGGAAGGACTCCTTTCAACGTACCGCATTCTCTCCCAGCCCTGCCTCCATATTTTCACACGATTGCAGTGTTCACACATCCCAGCGAAGTTGTTAAAACACTGAATATTACGATGCTGTTTTACCCACTGTTTCTTTTGGTTCAAACAGCGCTGCTGTCACTCAGTTACTTACGTTCTAAAGTCCCCCCCCCCCTGCAAAAAGGATAGTGGGGAGAGAAAGAGAGAGAGAGAAAGGGAGAGAGAGAGAAAGGGAGAGAGAAAGAACGAGAGAGAGAAAGAAAGGGAAAGAAAAAAAGAGAAAGAGAAAGAGAGAGAAAGAAAGAAAAAGAGAGAGAAAGAGTGAAAGAGAGAGAGAAAGAAAGAGAGAGAAAGGGAGAATTAGAAAGGGAGAGAAAAAGAGAAAGAGAGAGAGAAAGGGAGAGAGAAAGAGAGAGAGAGAAAGAGAGAGAAAGAAAAAGAAAGAGCGAGAGAAAGAGAAAAAGACAGAGAGAAAAAGAGAGAAAGAGAGTGAGAAAGAGGGAGTGAGAGAGAGAGAAATAGAAAGAGTGAAAGAGAAAGAGAGAAAGAGAGAGAGAAGGAAAGAGAGAGACAGAGAGAGAAAGAAAGAAAGAGAAAGAAAGAGAAAGAAAGAGAGAGGAAGAGGGATAGAGAGAGAGAAAGAGAGAGAAAGAATGAGAAAGAAAAGAGAGAAAGAGAGAGAAAGAGAAAGAGACAGAGAGAGTGAAAGAATGAGAAAGAGAAAGAAAGAAAGAGAAAGAAAGAGAAAGAGAAAGAAAGAGAGGAAGAGGGATAGAGAGAGAGAAAGAGAGAGGAAGAATGAGAAAGAAAAAAGAGAGAAAGAGAGAGAGAAAGAGAAAGAGACAGAGAGAGTGAAAGAATGAGAAAGAGAAAGAGAGAGACAGAGAGAGAAAGAAAGAAAGAGAAAGAAAGAAAGAGAAAGAAAGAGAAAGAGAAAGAAAGAGAGAGGAAGAGGGATAGAGAGAGAGAAAGAGAGAGGAAGAATGAGAAAGAAAAAAGAGAGAAAGAGAGAGAGAAAGAGACAGAGAGAGTGAAAGAATGAGAGAGAGACAGAGAGAGAAAGAAAGAAAGAGAAAGAAAGAGAAAGAGAAAGAAAGAGAGAGGAAGAATGAGAAAGAAAAAAGAGAGAAAGAGAGAGAGAAAGAGACAGAGAGAGTGAAAGAATGAGAGAGAGACAGAGAGAGAAAGAAAGAAAGAGAAAGAAAGAGAAAGAGAGAGAAAGAGAGAGGAAGAATGAGAAAGAAAAAAGAGAGAAAGAGAGAGAGAAAGAGACAGAGAGAGTGAAAGAATGAGAGAGAGACAGAGAGAGAAAGAAAGAAAGAGAAAGAAAGAGAAAGAGAAAGAAAGAGAGAGGAAGAATGAGAAAGAAAAAAGAGAGAAAGAGAGAGAGAAAGAGAAAGAGACAGAGAGAGTGAAAGAATGAGAAAGAAAGAGAGAGAGAGAGAAAGAGAGAGAGAGTATACATTGGGGGGAACAGATGTGTCAATCATCTTTCTGTCTTATGCAATGCAGGAACCATCTGTTTTACATCAGATCATGCCATTTCTGCAGTTACATAAGATTGTGGCTGAATTGTTTAGCCGGTTCTATGGCGAGAAATTAATAAAGAACCAGAGAGGTCGGGCGTAGATTATATTTCTGCAAGAAAGTTTAGGGAGAAAAAGAAATACTCCCTTCCTTCCTTCCTTCCTTCCTTCCTTCCTTCCTTCCTTCCTTCCTTCCTTCCTTCCTTCCTTCCTTCCTTCTCTCCCTCTCTCAGGTAGCATTCCCTTACAGGTTACAAGAGACAAAAATAGTAGGAGAAAAATCATTAAAAAAAAGGGGGGGAAAAACCCACCTATTTTGGCCCTCACATTTGATTAAACGGCCTGAGCTTTCCTGAGGTGGAACTCACGATAGTTTCTGCCTTTTCATAAAATTTGGCAGTCACAGAGGAGTCAAAAATTGTCCCAAAGGAATGATGAGTTCATTTAGATTCTTAAAATAAAATGGCTTTTCGGTCAATGTGTTTGTAAAATGCTCAAATTCGGTGTGAAACTTTAGCAAAGGCAAGAAGGGCCTGATTTTCAGAGAACCGAATTCCTGTTTAACGCTCTTCGCGATGTTGAATTTATTTAACCGTGTAGATCGACTACTGGATCTCAGGAACAGATTAGTGTAAGATTTCACCACTTCCTGCCAAATCGTAACATATTCTTGTATTAAACAACTTTAATATTACTTCTGAGATTTCCATGGCTGATTTATTTTATTTTTATTTTATCTCGAATTTATATACCACACCTTCTCCCGAGGGACTCAGGGCGGTGTACAGCCAGATAAAAACATACAATACAAACATTAAAAACAATAAAAAAGATATATATTAATTTGGTCCCAATTTAAGGTAACAAACCAATTAAAAATAAAAAAATATTAAAAAAAAATGTTAAGCCAGCCTGGCTTGCTAAAAAAAGAAGGTTTTAAGGGCACGGCGGAAGGCACCGAGGTCTTGGATCCTCCTTATCTCAGGGGGCAGCTGGTTCCATAGGGTAGGTGCCCCACAGAGAAGGCCCTCTCCCTGGGGGTCGCCAGCCTACATTGCTTGGCTGATGGCACCCTGAGGAGACCCTCTCTGTGGGAGCGCACGGGTCAATGGGAGGTTGTCGGTAGCAGCAGGCGGTCTCGAAGATAACTAGATCCTGTGCCATGGAGCGCTTTAAAGGTGGTAACCAACACCTTGAAGCGCACCCGGAAGACCATTGGGAGACAGTGCAGCTCACGCAGGAGCGGTGTTATCTGGGAGCGCCAAGCGGCTCCCGTAATTACCCACGTGGCCGCATTCTGGACCAGTTGGAGCCTCCGGGTGCTCCTCAAGGGGAGCCCCATGTAGAGAGTCTTGCAGTAGTCCAGGCGCGAGGTGACGAGGGCATGAATGACTGTGCACAGGGAATCCCTATCATGAAAAGGCCGCAACTGGCGAATCAGGCGAACCTGACAGAAGGTCCCCCTGGCTACAGCCGTCAGATGTTCCTCCAAGGACAGCTGCGAATCCAGGAGGACTCCCAGATTGCGCGCCCTCTCTGCGGGGGCCAAAGACTCGCCCCCGATAGTCAGTGATGGAGTCAACTGACTATATCGGGATGCCGGGAGCCACACCCACTCAGTCTTGGAAGGGTTGACCTTGATATTCCTGCTACCTGAAATATAGATAGTCCTTGACTTACGACCACAGCTGAGCTCAAAAATTTCGGTTGCTACCCGAAACATTTCTTAAGTGAATTTTGCCTCATTTTACGACCTTTCTTGCCACAGTTGTTAAGTGAATCAGCAGTTATTAAGTTAGCTTTCCCATTGACTTTGCTTGTGAAAATGTCGCAAAAGGGGATGACGTGACCCTGTCATAAACACGAACCAGTTGCCAAGGGACTGAATTTCAAATTGCGTGACCATGGGGATGCTGCAACGGTCTTAACTGTAAAAAAAACCGGACTAGGTTGGACGAGAAGACCTTCAAGGTCCCTTCCAACTCTCTTATTCTGTTAGAGGCTTTTCAATGCAGAGATAATTCAGAAAGCAGGACAAGAAACAACGGATGGAAACTAATCCAGGAGAGAAGCAACCTGGAATTAAGGAGAAACTTTCTAACAGTGAGGAAAATTAACCAGTGGAACAGCTTGCCACCAGAAGTTGTGGGTGCTTCATCACTGGAGGCTTTTAAGAAGAGACTGGATAGCCACCAGTGTGAATGATATAGGACTGTGATGGCGAACCTATGGCACGTGTGCCACAGGTGACATGCGGAACTATGTCGCCTGGCACACCGGCTCAGCTCTCAGCCTCTCTAGGAGACTCTGGAGGCTGGGGACAGCAAAAAAGTCACTTCCTGTCTAACCGAAAGTTGGAAAACGGCCGCGTTTGGGCCTCCAGAGGATCGCTGAGGGGGTGGGGAAGGCTGTTTTCGCCCTCCCCAGATGCATAGAGAGGATCTGGAGCCAGGTGAAAAAGAAAAACGGGCTTACTAGGCCATCGCGTGCCAGGAGCGGGGGTCGCGTGGGCACACATGCACAAAAACCTCCCCCGCCCCCCCTTCCTGGCACGCGATAGCAAAAAGGTTAGCCGTCACTGATATAGGATCTCCTGCTTGAGCAAAGGGTTGGACTAGAAGACCTCCAAGGTCCCTTCCAGCTCTATTCTGATGCTTTTCATTCTTTTTCCTTTCAAAGTCCTGGAATTGAAAGACGCAAAAGTTATACCTCGTTTACAAGGTCCAACCCAGTGGTTGGTTGCCCCTGGTTCGGACCGGTTCACAAGAACCGGTAGTAAAACCGGTGGGAGGCTCCACCCACCGACCCGGATGTCATCAGGAAGCTTCTGGGCATGTGCGCGGCCCCGTTGCGAACTGGTAGTAAAGGTAAGTAGAACTCACCTCATTTGCCATGCAAATAAAAAGGGGCGGAGCTTGGCTCAGGCGGTAGCAGCCACCATTTTGAATTTTTGGGATGATTCTGCATTTGCAACTTGTTCGAATCCAGGGTTATATTTTTTATTTTTTATTTTTTTATAATTATACTGTAGGAAACTCAAATCAAACCCTGCAAATGGCTTTTAACCGACGTTGACACCGAGCAAATTGCAGCCTTTGGCGCAAAGGTAAATGATGCTTGGTATTTAAAGGAAATAACATATTTGAGTTTGCTCTTTTCTCCCAGCCTGGCTAATTTTGCTGTTTTTCAGATAGTGAAATTGCAATTCCGTGTAATTTCGGTCTTCACACATCTTGCTGTCTTGCATAGCAGGTCATCATTCCTGACTTGAATGTTAATGGATTCTTAATAAGGTCAAATATATATATATATATAATTTATGGTTTTTTCCCCTAATGTCATAATCAGAAATAATTCACCTTACGCTATAATTTTCCCAGTGAAAAGGAGGCTTGATGAGCAAACACCTTTGTCAGAATGATTGCTCATTAGGAAAGACGGATGTTGGCCTGACTATTTATATAAATCCGCTGATCGAACAATATCGAGCCAATTATAGAACGGGAGAATTTTCTGCTGATGGCTTTGCTTTTTCTTTTCCCAATACATTTCTTCAGTTTTTAGGTGGGAGCAGAAGAGCAATTGGTTAACACTCCTAGGTAAAGGTAAAAAGGTAAAGGTTCCCCTCGCACATATGTGCTAATCGTTCCCAACTCTAGGGGGCGGTGCTCATCTCCGTTTCAAAGCCGAAGAGCCAGCGCTGTCCAAAGACGTCTCCGTGGTCATGTGGCTGGCATGACTCAACGCCAAAGGTGCATGGAACGCTGTTACCTTCCCACCAAAGGTGGTCCCTATTTTTCTACTTGCATTTTTTTTTTGCAAACAAACAATACATTTTTTCTGAACAGAGTATTGGCCGAATCAAAATCTGTACAGCTTTTAGTTTTCTTCAACACAATTTATATCTTTCACTTTTTGCCATAATATTCTTACTCTCTAATTTTTTGTTTTATTTTCCTTCTATTTCTTCTGGTATATAACCAATATTACCATTCGCCCTAATCTCTCTCATTACTTTTTTTCAAATTGAAACCCTTTAGTTTAATGTCAATCATTTTTCTAAAACCTAACCCTAACTCTAAATCATCTTATTCAAATATTTTCCCATTGCTCCCTTTTCACATCATCAAATATTTTCCCTAGATTCCATTATTCCAATTATAGATATTAGTAGTCATACAATGTTATATATATAATCCGTTTCCTTCCCTCTTTTCCCTTTCTTTCCTTTATCAGGTTTATCCAAATACTACAATCAAATATATTACAATTCACTTAAGTATATAACATTAACGTCATTCATTTCTATTTCTCAATTCCAACTGTTTTTTAAAATAAACCCAATTTTCCATTGCTTTTTCAAATATGTATATACTATCTACATCTCTTCATAATAAACCATAATCGTAATCAGTATTATTTCCCCCTCTTAAAAGTTAATTTCAATTATTGCCAACAGTGTCTTAATCTCTGCATGTTAAACAGTAAACAAAGTCAATTTTCATCTTTTCCCTTTCCCTTCTCCTCTTATTTAATAATCCATTAATCCCTTTTCATAGTACAATGTAATTTCAAATGCTTTGGCTCAGGGGTCAGCAATCTGCGGCTCCGGAGCCGGATGCGGCTCTTTGGGCCCTCTGCTGTGGCTCCCTGTCAGGTGATTCCACCACTAGCTGGCCCCGCCCCTCACCCTCCCCTTCCAGTCACTCCTCGCCTGGCCTGAGAAGGTAAGAGCGATGACGGGGGATGGGAGAAGCGGCCAGGGCAGAGACAGAGAGATACACAGAGAGGGGGAGAGAGAGAGACATAGAGAGATACAGAGAGAGGGAGAGAGAGAGAGACATAGAGCGATACAGAAAGAGGGGGAGAGAGAGAGACATAGAGAGATACACAGAGAAGGGGAGAGAGAGTGACATAGAGAGATACAGAGAAAGGGAGAGAGAGAGAGACAGAGAGAGGTACAGAGAGAGGGAGAGAGAGAGAGACATAGAGAGATACAGAAAGAGGGGGAGAGAGAGATACAGAGAGAGGGAGAGAGAGAGAGACATAGAGAGATACAGAAAGAGGGGGAGAGAGAGAGACATAGAGAGATACACAGAGAAGGGGAGAGAGAGAGACATAGAGAGAGGGAGGGAGAGAGAGACATAGAGAGATACAGAGAGAGGGGGAGAGAGAGAGAGACAGAGAAATACAGAGAGAGGGGGAGAGAGAGACATAGAGAGATACAGAGAGAGGGGGAGAGAGAGAGACAGAGAGAAATACAGAGAGAGTGGGAGAGAGAGAGAGACATAGAGAGATACAGAGAGAGGGGGAGAGAGAGAGTGACATAGAGAGATACACAGAAAGGGGGAGAGAGAGAGACATAGAGAGATACAGAGAGAGGGAGAGAGAGAGACATAGAAAGATACAGAGAGAGAGGGAGGGGGGAGGGAGGGACGGAGGGGAGAGAGAGATATGTCAAAGGATTTTGTGGTTCCCGGTGTTTTTTAACAACTGATTCTCTGCCCTAATGACCAGCTGGATAGGCATGGCTGGGGGGGCGGGTCATGTGCCTGGTGGGTGACATCGAGTTGGCCACGCCCACCCAGGTTTTGTGGCTCCCGGTGTTTTCTTTTCTGTGGCAAATGGGTCCAAATGGCTGTTTGAGTGTTTAAGGTTGCAGACCCCTGCTTTAGCTGAAACAGACATTTTGGTCGTAAGTAGAGGACTACTTGTACCTCTCTTCGTCTTCTTTTTTTTTTTTTGCAGCCAGAACAAAACCTTTGCTGGAAGTGATTTCCCTTCCCCGCCTTTTAGAAGTTTTGGAATAAGCGATTATTTTGCACAATTGCAATTTTGCGCTTGCTTCGGGGGAATTTAGAAAGAGTTCTTCCCAGGTATAACAGGAGTAGCCCTGCAGCGCTCTGGCGCAGAATTAAACCTTAGAAAAGTTTTGAGACTTAAGAATGGTAAGATGAAAGGTTAGGACCTATGAACCTGAGAGTTTTGCAGCGTTTGCAAACTTGAGAAGCTTCTGGGGGGGAAAAATAATCACTGCTTATTATTCTTCCTTTGGATTGTTGGCTTATCTCAGGGGTCAGCAACCTGCAGCTCCAGAGCCGCATGCGGCTCTTTGGGCCCTCTGCTGTGGCTCCCTGTCAGGTGATTCTACCACTGGATGGCCCCGCCCCTCATCCTCCCCTCCCAGTCACTCCTTGCCTGGCCTGAGAAGGTAAGAGCGACGGCGGGGGATGGAGAAGCGGCCAGGGCAGAGACAGAGAGATACAGAGAGAGATACAGAGAGGGGGAGAGAGAGAGACATAGAGAGATACAGAGAGAGGGGGAGAGAGAGACACAGAGAGATACAGAGAAAGAGGGAGAGAGAGAAAGACATAGAGAGATACAGAGAGAGGGGGAGAGAGAGACATAGAGAGATACAGAGAGAGGGGGAGAGAGAGAGACATAAAGAGATACAGAGAGAGAGGGGGAGAGAGAGACATAGAGAGATACAGAGAGAGGGGGAGAGAGAGACACAGAGAGATACAGAGAAAGAGGGAGAAAGAGAAAGACATAGAGAGATACAGAGAGAGGGGGAGAGAGAGACATAGAGAGATACAGAGAGAGGGGGAGAGAGAGAGACATAAAGAGATACAGAGAGAGAGGGGGAGAGAGAGACATAGAGAGATACAGAGAAAGATGGAGAGAGAGAAAGACATAGAGAGATACAGAGAGAGGGGGAGAGAGAGAGACATAGAGAGATACAGAGAGAGGGGGAGAGAGAGACATAGAGAAATACAAAGAGAGGGGGGAGAGAGATATAGAGAGATACAGAGAAAGATGGAGAGAGAGAAAGACAGAGAGAGATACAGAGAGAGGGGGAGAGAGAGACATAGAGAGATACAGAGAGAGGGGGAGAGAGAGAGACATAGAGAGATACAGAGAGAGGGGGAGAGAGACATAGAGAGATACAGAGAGGGGGAGAGAGAGACATAGAGATATACAGAGAAAGAAGGAGAGAGAAAGACATAGAGAGATACAGAGAGAGGGGGAGAGAGAGAGACAGAGAGATTCAGAGAGAGGGGGAGAGAGAGAGAGACATAGAGAGATACAGAGAGAGGGGGAGAGAGAGAGAGACAGAGAGATACAGAGAGAGAGGGAGAGAGACAGACATAGAGAGATACAGAGAAAGAGGGAGAAGGGGGGAGAGAGGGAGGGAGGGGAGAGAGAGATTTTGTGGTTCCCTGTGTTTTTTAACAACTGGTTCTCTGCCCTAATGACTGGCTGGGTAGGCATGGCTAGGGGGGTCATGTGACTGGTGGGTGACACCCACCCAGTTTTTGTGGCTCCCGGTGTTTTCTTTTCTGTGGGAAACGGGTCCAAATGGCTCTTTGAGTGTTTAAGGTTGCAGACCCTTGGCTTATCTAAATAACATCCCTTCGGGACAAAACATGTTTATAATTATAATTAGGTTGCATGAAAAATGACACATTGAGTAAAATAATCCCCACCCAGCAAATTATATTTTCACTGTGCAGAGTAGAGGAGGATCACCAGGTGTCCTCTTTTCCGTCTCTCAAATCGGTTTGCTGTGATGTTCATAAAAGTGTCAAAATAAAAAGCCACTTCCTTTGGGACTTTCCATGCTAATTAGCCACCACATTGTCTTCAGCGGCTCTCCAAAATCCAGTTCTTTTGGGTAGATATCGATGGACATATTAGGTAATATAAATTCTACCCTGCTTGGATCTGCCTCCTTATTTTTGCCTGCTTTTAGCTCATTTGTCTTGGTCTACACACCTTTGTCTTTGTGTTCTAGAGCACCAAGGACCTCACAATCCTCCTCCTCCTCCTCCTTCCTCCATTCTGCAAACCCCACTCCCTTCTAGAACTGATGATGTTACCTAGTTGGGTAATGAAACATCTGCAAGAAAACAAGCAAGCTCAGAGGACATCAAGGATCCCAGAGTCTTCCTCCTCCTCCTCCTCCTCCTCCTCCTCCTCCCCCCTCCACTTCACAAACCCCCCTCCCTTCTAGAACTGATGATGTCTCTTACTTTGGTCGTGAAATGTCTACAAGAAAACCAACAGATTCAGAGAGCACCAAAGACCCCTCAATCGTCTTCCTCCTCCTTGTCGTCCTCGTCGTCCTTCTTCTCCTCCTCATCCTCCTCATCCTCCTCTTCCTCCTCCGGACAATGGAGTAGCGGTGAGGCAAGAGCGCTCCAAGACCTCACTGACTGTGCTATTTTGGATGATGACCAGAGACTGCAGAGCAGAATAAGGGAGATCATTGAATCAACGAGCTACAGTAGTTTCCTGGCCATCCCACCGGAAGAGCTGAGCAGATTTTCTGGATTTAAAAAGCTTTTGTTTTGGCTCAATTACTTCTCAGGTTTGGAAATGAGATTATGTCCATTCAGACGTTCAGATCTGGCTGATGTTTAGTGCCACAAGCCTTAGGGATGGTGATCAGCTGTCAGTTGATGAGAAATCCTCTGGAAACTGGGCACTGCTCCATCATTGATGGTGCCAGCGAATTTCCCTAGAACATCAATGAGTGCGTGGATGTTTCAGAGTTGAAGTATTGTTCTGAAAAGTTGAGGAGTCACCAGACGAATGTGGTGGAAATATGGAAACTATGGATGAAAAATGAGCACCAAAGGTTGGAGAGATGCGGTGGGATGTGTTTCTCAACTTTGTAAATCCTTAGGACATCATCTATCCTAGAATGTCTTCTGAGAAGCTCCACCATGCTGGTTCTACAGGTTGTCCATGGTCTACATACCTTTGTCTTGGTCGACACTTTTGTCTTTGTGTTCTAGAGCACGGATGCGCAATCAGTGGGCTACTGAGAACTGTTTTGCGATCTGTGGTCATTCTAGAGGTGTCAAGTCCAAATAAAATCAAAATAGCACATCCGAACTTAATGTTTGGCCTCATCTTCACCCCATAAAATCAGGGGAGTGGAAGCCAGATGTAGTAGTCCCACTGAGTTTGATTGTCAACTAGTCATCTAATTTTAAAGTGCCGTCTTCCTTCTTTCCATCTGAAAGGAAAAAATGAGCCGAGGTGGTGCAGTGGTTAGAGTGCTGTACTGCAGCTACTTCAGCTGACTGCTAGTTCAGCAGATCAGCGGATCAAATCTCACCGGCTCAAGGTTGACTCAGCCTTCCATCCTTCCGAGGTGGGTAAAATGAGGACTCAGATTGTTGGGGGCAATATGCTATTTAGTATACCGTCGATTGTTGTAAGCCGCCCAGAGTCCTCGGAGAGTGGGCGGCATAGAAATATGATTAATAAAAATGAAATAAAATAATAAATATTAGTGGTCAGAAAAGCTGCTGCGTCATTCTCCTTTGTAATATTTGAGTCTTCACAAATGCCTTCTCCACCAAATCTTCCTGATCTCAAGTAGAAAAGTTCTACCGTATTTCTCCGAAAATAAGACACTGTCTTTATTATTTATTTATTTATTTATTTATTTATTAGTTCGATTTATATGCCGCCCTTCTCCGGAGACTCAGGGTGGCTTACAATGCGTTAAGCAATAGCCTTCATACTTTTGTATATTTATACAAAGTCAGCTTATTGCCCCCACAATCTGGGTCCTCATTTAACCTACCTTGAAAGGATGGAAGGCTGAGTCAACCTTGAGCCTGGTGAGATTTGAACCCTGTCTTATATTTTTTTTGAACCCTGAAATAAGCGCTTAGCCTTATTTTCATTGAGGTCTTATTATTTTGGGGCGTGTGGAGCAAGACGGGGCTCCTCTTGCCATCTTACCTGATTTCCATCTCTGTCTCCCTGACCCTAACTAGAAGAAATGGCAGGGACCAGCTGTGCATATTTATATTTTTGGGGAGGGCTTATTTTCAGGGAGGGCTTATTTTCGGGGAGGGTTTATTTTAGGGAAAGGGGTTATTATCAGGGGATGTCTTATTTCTGGGGAAACAGAAGAGGGTACAGAAGAGCAAATTAGGGTTTAATCTCAGAAGGTCCTGGTGTAGTTAGGTGTTTCTCTCCAAGACAATTTCTGGATTGACCTGCGCAACAGGAAAAGGAAAGAGTCATAGAATCAAAAGGCTGGAAGGAACCTTGGAGGTCTTCTAGTCCAACCTCCTATCCCAGGCTGGAGCCCTTAGACAATCCCAGGCAAAGGGTTGTCCAATCTTTTCTTGAAAACCTCCAATGATGGAGCACCCACCACTCCAGGAGGCAACCGGTTCCATTGATTAATCACTTTCAATGTCAGGAAATTTCTCCTTGGTTCTAGGTTGCTTCTCTCCCTGATTAGTTTCCATCCATTGCTTCTTGTCCTGCTTTCAGGTGCTTTGGAGAATAATCTGACCCCCACTTCCTTGTAGCAGCCCCTCAAATAACAGAAGATGCTATCAGGCCATCCCCAAGCCTTCTCTTTGTTAGGCTAATCATACCTAGTTTCTCTCAACCATTTCTTCTTCCTAGCATATTCCCACAAGTGCAGGGTCCATTTTTCTGATCATTGAACGTCAGTTTGCACTGGCAGCTGCGTCTCCAGGGCACATGCCTGCCGCGTGCATATATTTGTTTACTTATTTACTTATTATTTATTAGTCATATTTCTATGCTGCCCACTCTCTGAGGACTCTGGGCGGCTTACACCAAAGACAGTATACTAAATAGCATATTGCCCGCAACAATCTGGGTCCTCATTTTACCCACCTCGGAAGGATGGAAAGCTGAGTCAACCTTGAGCCGGTGAGATTTGATCCGCTGATCTGCTGAACTAGCAGTCAGCTGAAGTAGCTGCAGTACTGCACTCTAACCACTGCACCACCTCGGCTCATTTGTTGATGATGCCTTGCCATCTCTGTTTTGGGTGCCTGCGAGGTCGCCGGCCATTGACTTCTAGTTGGTAGGCAGTCTCGGCAACGGTGGAAGGCAGTGGTGGAATGCTGCTGGTTTAACAACTGCTGAAGGCACTTGAAAGCAGTGCTGAAAATGGAGCATTTAGAAGCTCAGCTGTTTATCTTCCAGGTCAGCAACAGTAAGTAGAACAGTGAGGAGGGGAAAATCAGCTGTGCTGTGCGATTAAGATGAACTACAAAGCAAGAAATAAAGGACAGGATAGAGTTTGGGGGGGGCAACTGATCATCGGTGCTACCAGTTCACCCAAACTGGTCCGAACTGGCTGAATTCCACCTCTGGTGGAAGGTGCTGCTCTCAGAACATTGTTCTGTCTCCATCCCACACACGCACCCTCACAGACGGCCCGGAGTTAAGAAGCCACACGACAAAATCTTTGAAGAGAAAGCTGGCAGCAACCCAGTGGCTAGCTGCCAATTCAGACTTTACTCACACAAAACAAAGATTAGACTGCAAGCATTCCGATAAAGCAGGCAAAGTTTCAATAATACAAGGATTAGTCCAAATGCAGTCCGACAAGGCAGGCAGAAGTCCAGTAACGCAGAGATCAGGGATTATTTCTAGTTTTTGCTCATCACAAACTGAACTGGCCACCACACCCACATTTATATCCTGTGGGGTGTAGTCCAGTGACTCAGCTAATCTCTGGCACGCCTTCCCCTCTGCTGCACACGCTTCTCCCTGCGCCTCTGCCGAGGGTCCAGCCAGCACTTATCTCCTTCGTCACTGTCCACCTGTGGCTGCAGGGACGTGCTTGGCTCTGGGCCTATCTCTTGGCCTTTGGTGTCCTCCAGAGGCATTGCCAGAGAGGAGGGTCCTGGAGAGGGAGGCCTTGCCAACTCCTCTCCCTCACTCTCAGAGTCTGCATCTGTCGATAGCCCAGGCTCAGGCAACGGAGCCACAACAAACATGTCCATACCAGCGGAGCCGGCCTTCTTTCATCTTCTCTATACTTGGTGCCACATCAAAATGTTGTTGAATGGTGTCATTTGTGATGTGGTCACGAAGGGAGATGCCCGATATCCAACGGAGCATTCGCATTTCCATGGCACGGAGATAGTTTTCAGTCCCTATTGTTGCTGCCCAGCATTCAGTGCCATACAGTGCAACAGGGCGGATGGTTGTCTTGTAAATCTTAGATTTAAGACGGGTTGGCATTCGTCTGTCACATAACACGCCAGTGAGTTCTCGCGTAGTTCTCTCAACCATTCATCCTACAATTTAGTCTCCGCTCCCCTAATCATCTTTGTTGCTCTTCTCTGCACTCTTTTACTGTATCGTGGTGACCAGGACTGGATGCCGAAAAGGATTGCATAATTCTATTTAATTGTAGGTTGAGTATCTATAGTAAACCTGACCAGCAGAAATTTGAATGATCACTAAAGGGCAGTGAAAAGACATGGAATGACTCTTGACTGTCCTCTAATGGCCATCTTCATTTTTGCATCCTGGATCTAGTAGGACAAGTTAAAGGTTCCCCTCGCACATATGTGCTAGTGGTTCCTGACTCTAGGGGGCGGTGCTCATCTCTGTTTCAAAGCCGAAGAACCAGCGCTGTCTGAAGACGTCTCCGTAGTTATGTGGCCAGCATGACTCAACACCAAAGGCGCACGGAACGCTGTTCCCTTCCCACCAAAGGGGGTCCCTATTTTCCTACTTGCATTTTTTTTTTATAAATACTTTATTGACTTTTCCAAAATTAAAAAGGATAATATACAATCTCTATCTTGATCAAAGGTACAGTGTTTACACAATTGGTGACTCAAACGTTGGACGGATTCCATCCATAACTATACAATATACTATACAATATACTATACAATTCTATACAATTAAATCCAATTCTAGTGCCTAATAAGTCATAACCTATTATCATACTTTTGTCTTGTTCTTCAACCAGTTATACCAATTTCCCCATACTTCATAATATTTAGAATTCTCCTCATTTTTTAACTCGCTCGTCAATTTTGCCATTTCTGCGCACTCTAGAATTTTATTTATTAATGTTTCTTCTGAAGGCGTAGATTTATTTTTCCAGAGTTTCGCAAAAGCTAGTCTAGCCGCGGTTGTGATTTGAATTACAAGTTGGGTTTTGTTATTGTTAAGACCATCTTCGGTCATACCTAAGAGAAAGGATTCCGGGGCCAGGGCTATCTCCTGTCCCGTTATTTCAGAGAGCCAGAGTTGAATCTTTAACCAGAACTTTTTAGTCTCGGGACAAGTCCACCAAAGATGATAGAAGGTGCCGACCGTTTTACCACATTTCCAACATGTAGCAGAGAGGTTTGGGAATATTTTCGCCAGCCTGTCCGGGGCTAGGTACCACCTATGTAACATTTTGTAATGATTTTCTCTGAATGTTGCCGATTTCGTTATTTTGTAATTCCTGTTCCAAGCTATCTCCCAATCATTGAAATTAATGCTGTATCCTAATTTTTTCCCCCAAATGCTTAACTGATTTTTTGCTATGGTCTCTGCTCTATCCTCATCTAATAAAAAATTGTAGATTTTCGATAACATTTTCTTATCTGTTCCCCAGATAATTTTGTCAAAATATCCATATTTCATTTCAATACCACATGTGTCTCTATCTTTTTGAAATCTAGAATTTATCTGGAGATAGTTCCACCAATCCAGGTTGAACCCCTGGTCCCTCAATACTTCCAGGGATTTGAGCTTCCCTTCTTGATCCAAAATGTCCTTATATGTGCCCAATTTATAGTTTCCTCTCCTATTTGGGGCCACTAAAGCTTCCATAATCGACAACCAGCTAGGAGCCTTGGTATAAATCCCCTGTCTGATTTCTACCCACGTACGAATCAGTGTCCCCCTAATTTCAAAGGGATTCAAAGGATAGGAGGAAAACTTATTTCCATAAACCTACTTGCATTTTTTACCTGCTTTCGAACTGCTAGGTTGGCAGAAGCTGGGACAAGTCACGGGAGCTCACCCCGTTACGCGGCACTAGGGATTCGAACCGCTGAACTGCCGACCTTTCGACAAGCTCAGCATCTTAGCCGCTGAGCCACCACATCCCTGTTCTAGTAAGGTAGCTGTAAATTAAGAGTTTGAGAAAAAAGAAATTATTGCCTCGAAGAATTTTTGTTTGTCCAGGCTGGCAAAGAATTACAACTGCACCTGCATTTTTCTTTGGAATGAGTTTCTACTTTTTGAAAAGGCTTCTTAGATATTGGCATTGAAATGTTGGATTGTGCTCACTCTTTGTCATTATTTACAGAGAATGCTCAAGGCAAGAACTTAGTGCCTAAAACTCAATATTGGGCCCCGGAATTGGATTAAAATTTTGCCATTTGGAGGAGACTGTTTACCTCCTTCATATTAATTTTTCCGACAAAGAACATGACAAAAAAATCTTATTTACGTGTATCTGGACTTTGCAGTAATTCACCAAGGTTCTTCTGAAGCATGGAAGGATGCAATTGGAGCCTCTGTTTTCAAAGCAGCTGAATTTAACCCAAAGGTGATTTTTTTTTTTTTCAAGAGGGCACTGGACTTTCTGGTTTTTCTTTGAAGACATTTCGCTTCTCAGCCAAGAAGCTTCTTCAGCTCTGCGAGGAGTTGGAGCTGTGCTTTCTGCAGGATGTTTTCTGCTCCGTGTCCCTTCACAGTTGAGCACAGACTGTTGGGGATGATGTCTGTCCTGTCTGCATCTCAAACCGAAGCGCAAATGGTTCCTGTAGCCTGCAATTTTTCTGGAAATCCGTTCATGCTCCCCCACCACCACGGAGGATCTTCATCCCAAATTGCATAGCTAAAAATTTGTAGCAATTCTCAGTCATTCAGGTCATGGTTATTTTCAGGAGGCAATTCAGGGGTTCGGACCGGATCACCCGATCCGGTAGTGATGGAGGCGGATGGTTCGGAGAACTGGTAGCAAAAATCCCTGCCCCCCCCATTGCCCAGCTGAGCCGTGCAATCATCAGAGGCTTTTTAAAATTATTTTTAAAAGCATTTTTTCTACAACCTCTTTGGCCGAAAAAATGCTTTTAAAAGTAAAAAAAAAAGCCTCTGATGATCACGCGGCTCAACTGGGATCGTCAGAGGCTCTTAAAAGCATTTTTTCTACAACCTCTTCAGCCGAAGAGGTTGTAGAAAAAAATGGTTTTAAAAGTAAAAAAAAAAAAAAAGTTGGCCACACCCACTCAGTCATATTACCCACCCCCCACCACCAAGCCACGCCCACAGTTACCGGTAGTACCAAATTTTACATTTTTACACCACTGAGACAATTGGACTTTCTGATTTTTTTCATTGAAGATGTTTTGCTTCTCATCCAAGAAGCTTCTTCAGCTCTGACTGGACGGTGGAGAACGGAAGGATTTATATTCCTTGCAGACAGCTGGTCATTTGCATCCTTTTTAGAGAGTCGTTGAGGCCACTTGGAAGTTTATCTTGGGGTCAGAGAGGCCATCTATGTCAAAATTGAACAGCCCTCTCCCCACAGAGGGGAAGGGGTACGACATTGTCTATTCTTCAGTCTGCACACCAGTGGTGAAATCCAAATTTTTTAACTACCGGTTCTGTGGATGTGGCTTGGTGGGCTTGGTGGACGTGGCTTGGTGGGCATGGCAGGGGAAGGATATTGCAAAATATCCATTCTCACCCCACTCCTGGGGGAAGGATATTGCAAAATCTCCATTCCTACCCCACTCTGGGGCCAGCCAGAGGTGGTATTTGCCGGTTCTCCAAACTACTCAAAATTTCTGCTACTGGTTCTCTGAACTGCTCAAAATTTCCACTAACGGTTCTCTGAACTACTCAAAATTTCCGCTACTGGTTCTCTGAACTACTCAAAATTTCCGCTACCGGTTCTCTGAACTGCTCAAAATTTCTGCTACCGGTTCTCTGAACTACTCAAAATTTCCGCTACCGGTTCTCCAAACTGCTCAAAATTTCTGCTACCAGTTCTCTGAATTGCTCAAAATTTCCACTACCGGTTCTCTGAACTGCTCAAAATTTCCACTACCGGTTCTCTGAACTACTCAAAATTTCCGCTACCGGTTCTCTGAACTGCTCAAAATTTCCACTACCGGTTCTCTGAACTACTCAAAATTTCCGCTACCGGTTCTCTGAACTATTCAAAATTTCCGCTACTGGTTCTCCAAACTACTCAAAATTTCTGCTACCGGTTCTCTGAACTGCTCAAAATTTCTGCTACCGGTTCTCCGAACTGCTCAAAATTTCCACTACCGGTTCTCTGAACTACTCAAAATTTCCGCTACCGGTTCTCCAGAACCTGTCAGAACCTGCTGGATTTCACCCCTGCTGTACACAGTCCTTTCAAGAATTCCAAGAAGGCTCCGCACTCATTTCCACTACTCAGGTGACTCTGAAGGCACAGATAAACCTCCAAGTGCTTCAACGACCCTCTAAAAGGATGCAAATGACCTTGCAAGGAATATAAATCCTTCCGTTCCCCCACCATCCAGTCAGAGCCGAAGAAGCTTCTCGGATGAGAAGCAAAACATCTTCAAAGAAAAATCAGAAAGTCCAATTGCCTCTTGGAAAAGAAAAAGCACTTTCGATATTAGATATTCACATGAGGAGATTGTACAAATCGCACAACATCTTTTATTGAGTTATTAACGTGAGTCCTAACCTGCTAGAATAATTGACTCTGCTGTTATAGTTTTCCTGGTTTGATAGATTTGTTCTTCAGTTTTAAAAGATCGCAGGACTTTGCATTTTTATTTTTCAAGTCCTTTCTCTTCTGTTCTGCTTTTTCCAGGTACTGTCACACCCACTATCTTGCAAAGCACCTTGCCTGATGATAAATAAATAAATAACATAAAACATAAATGAACTACTTCATACTTTTTATTATTTCTGGCAAAGAAGAAAGAAAGTTGTCGGACAGATCTCAGCAAATTTTCCCCCTCTAATTAAACAGCATCTCCTGATAAGGGGCTTTTGCTTAAAATATCCCATTTGCTGGAAATAATTTATCTTTTTTCGTTTGGCATCTTGCTTGCTCTTTCGTTTTTAAGAAAAAAGGATTTCTTTTTTTTTTCCATGTCAGTGGTGGGGTGGAGGGTGGGGGAAAAATTGGGCTCCTGGTTATTTCGGGATGTTTCTATTGTCACTTTTCCCTGGGAGAGGTTCGGTTTATGCCGGAGACTCACCTTGCAATTAACTCCACCTGCAATTTTGCAGTCATGTGTTTAAAAAAAAAAAAAGGTGCGAGGTGGGTTTTAAAGAACTCAAGGAGAAAAAAGTTAAGCAGTGTTTATTAGATATAGAATATAGAATAACAGAGTTGGAAGGGACCTTGGAGGTCTTCTAGTCCAACCCCCTGCAGGAAACCCTACATAACTTCAGACAAATGGTTATCTAACATCTTCTTAAAAACTTCCAGTGTTGGAGTATTGACAACTTCTGCAGGCAAGTTGTTCCACTGATTCATTGTTCTAACTGTCAGGAAATTTCTCCTTAGTTCTAGGTTGCTTCTCTCCTCGATTAGTTTCTACCCATTGCTTCTTGTTCTACCTTCAGGTGCTTTGGAGAATAGTTTGACTCCCTCTTCTTTGGGGCAGCCCCTGAGATATTGGAAGACTGCTATCATGTCTCCCCTAGTTGATTTTAGCAACTTTAGGATGTGGGGACTTCAAATCCCAGAATCCACCCCTTGCAGCTAATGCCACTTGGAGTAGCATACCATTCTCACATGCTCATTATGAACCTGGTTGTTATTGTTGTTAGTCGCGAAGTCGTGTCAGACCTATCGCTACCCCATGGCCTTCCTGTCCTCTACCATCCCCAGGAGTCCATTTAAGCTCCCGCCGACTGCTTCAGTGACTCCATCCACCCACCTCATTCTCTGCCGTCCCCTTCTTCTTTTGCCCTCCAACTTTCCCAGCATCTTCTCCAGGGAGTCTTTCCTTCTCATTAGGTGGCCAAAGTATTTGAGTTTCCTCTTCAGGATCTGGCCTTCGAAAGAGCAGTCAGTCAGGGTTGATCTCCTCTAGGACTGACCGTTGTTTTGTTTTGTTTTTTTATTTGATTTATATGCTGCCCTTCTCCGGAGACTCAGGGCGGCTTACAATGTGCTCAGCAATAGCCTTCATCCTTTTGTATCTTTATACAAAGTCATCTTATTGCCCCCACAACTGGGTCCTCAATTTACCTACCTTAGAAAGGATGGAAGGCTGAGTCAACCTTGAGCCTGATGATTTGGCAGAAGAATTAGTGAAAGGGCAGATGATAGCGTGGGTGCGAAACATTGGACATAGCATCCAGCTAGAAGAATGGGAAAGAGTGTGGGAGACTAACTACAGCATGACAAAATCGGTAGCCTACAAAGAAAATCATTATAAGATGTGGTATCGATGGCATCTGGTCCCCGCGAGACTAGCGAAAATGTACCCAAATGTAGATCCGGCCTGTTGGAAGTGCAGAAAAATACAGGGAACATTTTACCATGCTTGGTGGCTGTGCCCGATCATTAAGAAATACTGGAACAAGGTAAGAATATGGATAAGAGAAATTACAGACTGTGAAATTGACTTAGAACCTGAGATTTTTTTATTGGGCATGATCAAAAAGAACATCCGAAATGACATAAAATACCTAATACTTCATATAATCACGGCGGCAAGATTAGCGTTAGCACAATTTTGGAAAAGTGATCGACTGCCAATGGACCAGGAATTAATACAAAAAATAAATGCATGCACAGAGATAGACAGACTAACTTTAGAGTTACAGGATAAGGAGGACTCTAAATATAGAATAATGGAAATTAGTCAATAGGTGAAGTTTATGTACTGTATATGTAAATTTGTTTCTCAATTGAGAGAAACGTGTATTTCTTTTAAATGTTTTTTCTTTTTTTTAACAATAAAGTTTATTTTTTTTAAAAAAAGAAAGGATGGAAGGCTGAGTCAACCTTGAGCCTTGGCGAGATTCGAACCTGCAGTAATTGCAGGCAGCTGGTCTTAATAACCAGCTTAATAACAGGGTGCCTTAGACCACTGTACTACCAAGGCTCTTTTTGGATCGCCTTGCAGTCCAAGGGACTTGCAGGAGTCTTCTCCAGAACCAGAGCTCAAAGGCCTCCATTCTTTGGCGCTCAGCCATTATGAATTACAATATTTTAAAGAGAGAAATCAACAGGAATGCAAAAGCGGAGAGTCCTTGGTGCTCTCTGAGCTGAGTTGTTTCCTTGCAGTTGGATTTCATGACCCAATTAGGTAACATCATCAGTTCTAGAAGGGAAGGGGGGTTGTGGAGAAGAGGAGGAGGAGGAGGAGGAGGAGGCGGAGGAGGAGGACGACGACAGTGGGGTATCTGAGCGTGGTTGTTTTCTTGAATGACCGCATCGGCACTGAACCCACCACCCCAAGAAGGGTAGAATGCAGGCAGTCCTCAACCTATGACCACAATTGAGCCCAAACTTTCTCTTGCTAAGTGAGACATTTGTTAAGTGAGTTTTGCCACATTTTATGATCTTTCTTGCCCAGTTCCCCAAACACAACAAACCTTCTGTAGTTGAAGCAATGATTCCTTTATGAGGAGTGCTGGCAGCCTCGGCAAAAAGTTTCTCTCTCACCACAGTCTAAGAAGTCTGTCTGGCAGGGAGATGAATAGTTGTCTGCCACTTCTATTCACCTCCGCCCCTTGCCTTTTATCCCCAGAGTTAGTGGGGGGGCTTCGTTAGCAGCGGTGGCTTTTCCATCCCAAGGACCGGCCCATAGATTTCCACTGCTCTCCTCTCCTCTTGCCTTCTGCGCATCCATGCATCAGGCACTGGACCCAGCTGTTCCTCCTCTTCCTCATCAGCCACCTCCAGACCTGGGGGCTGTTGACTCTCCATCTGAGGGCTGACAGACGGTCCAGGCTCCGCCTCCCTCTCTCTTTCTGCCACCTCCATTCCCTCCTCCCCCTCGGAGCTCCCAGGTTGCCTTGATGCCCACCCTGACTCCCACACCTCCTCCTCCTCCTCCTCCTCTGATTCTGCTGTTGGACGGGCCAGAGGCCGGCAGACCACAAAACCACTGATGTTAAATGAATCACTGCAGTTATTAAATTAGTAATACGGTCGTTAAGCGAATCAGAAGGTCATAAAAAGGGATCACATGACCCCGGGACACTGCAACGGTCCTAACTATGAAAATATGAATTTTGATCACAATGGAGCATGGGAATGTCGCAGCGGTCGTAAGTGTGCAAAATGGTCACAACTCACGTTTTTCAGGAACGGTCACTAAGTGAATTGTTATAAGTCGAGGACTACTGTAGTACTTCCGAAGGGAGCAACCCATCCGTTTACTTCTCCTGCTGCAGCTGGGCTCTCTTTCTGCGGTCAACAGCTTTCATCATTCAGATATCGTTTTGCTATTCATCTATCAAACAACCTATCTCCCTGGGGGTGAAACCTGAGCAAAATATCGTAGCTTTGACTTTCAAGACCCAAATTCTCTGTAGGAACGTTGCCAAGAAGACTTCCATTTTATCACAGGAGATGGATAAATAATTCAATTTAGAATAACAGCCAAGGGTCTGATTCCTGAAAATTTTATACCTTTCCATGTTGTTTCAGTCAATATAAAACTCAACATCTAAACCGACCTCAAGGACTCGTAAAATACATTTCCTTGTTTCCAGATTCTTATAACAACCCCCCCACTCCCATCCTCTATTGTTCTTTAGGGATATATTGAGTAGCATCTAAGCCATCACAGGTGTATTTACTTTTTTTATAGGAAAGCGAATGTGATTTATTTTTTTAAAAAAAAATGAAATACAATACAAAATCTTTGAAAAGCGGGGCTTCCTTGGCTTTAAACCTGACATTTTACAACTGAACTGGTGCACACGCATTATCTGTGCAGAAAAAAATAAGTTTGCAAAAGAAACATTAACTTGGTGAACTAGTTGGAACAGTGTGGGACAACATGAAATTCATTGACACTACAGAATAGAATAGAATGGAATGGAATGGAATGGAATGGAATGGAATGGAATGGAATGGAATGGAATAGAATAGAATAGAATAGAATAGAATAGAATAGAATAGAATAGAATAGAATAGACAGAGTTGGAAGGGACCTTGGAGGTCTTGTAGTCCAATCCCCTGCCCAGGCAGGAAACCCTATAACATTTCGGACAAATGGCTGTCCAATCTCTTCTTAAAAAAACTTCCAGTTTTGGAGCATTCACAATTTCTGGTGGCAGGTAGTTCCACTGATTAATTGTTCTAACTGTCAGGAAATTTCTCCTTAGTTCCAGGTTGCTTCTCTCCTTGATGAGTTTCCATCCATTGCTTCTTGTCCCAGTGCTTTGGAGAACAGGTTGACCCCCTCATCTTTGTTGAAGCCTCTGAGATTTTGGAACACTGTTCTTCTATGTCTATGGAGATTCTGATCGGGGATGAGATTCAAAAATTTTAGCAACCAGTTTTCTGCCCAGTTGCTGGGTGGGCGTGATCATGGTGGTCATGGCCTACTCAGCCTTCTGCACCATGGCGGGAGGGGGAGGGAGAGCGCATTTTTGCCTGTTTCTGGACCTCTGGAACTTCCAGGAGGCCAGTTTTTCGCCCTCCCCAGGCTCCGGAGGCTTTCCTCGAGCCTCTGGGAGGGCGAAAATGGCTTCCCTGGGCTCCAGAGGCCCTAAATGGCCCCATTTCCAGACTTCCGGAACTTCCGAGGGCACCATTTTTCACTCACCCAGAGCCCCCACGTGGGTGCTGCACTTACCTGGCATCCAAAACGGACCACGTGGAGACTCCTAGGAGGGGCGGGGCAGGGCGGGTTGAGCAGGGTCAGCCAGTCCTTGCAACTACCGGTTCGGTGAACCAGATGTAAAATTAGCACCCGGTTTGCCTGAATCAGTCCGAACCAGCTGAATCCCACTCCTGATTCTGATACACAACCAGATCAAATAAAAAACACGGACAACCTATATGTGTTCCACTAGACCCCTTCCTTTGTGTAGTTTACACTTCATTGTCTACGGAGATTCTCAATCATCCAGGTGATGGTTGTCCCAAAGGTGCTTTTTCCCAAAAAAAAAGTCCATTGCACTGTTTTGTCTTCCTTGAAAATGTTTCACTTCTCATCCAGAACTTGAGAACTGAAATGTTTTCAAGGAAAAAAAATAATTAAATAAGAAAGTCCAGCTGCCTTTTGGAAAAGCACCTTTGGGACAGTGCTGAAATGCTACCGGTTCGCACCGGTTCGGGGGAACCGGTAGTGATAAAAACTACCAGTTCGGGCAAATTGGTAGTAAAAAAAGCTGCCGGTTCCTCCGAACCGGAATTTCTGACGATCAGCTGTGCCGCATGATTTAAAATCGCGAGAAAGCAGGGAGTCCTCCTTTCTGATTTTTCTGCACGAAGCGCATGTTTTTTTTTTCTGCGCGAAATGCGTGTTTGGCACACGTGCAGCATGCATTAGGTGCAAATTGCAAATTTGGCATGCACTGCACACGCACGCACACACGGTGTGCATTTGGCATGCACTATGCGTGTGCAGCCAGCAAACCGGTAGCAAAACGGTTCAGATTTCACCACTGCTATGGGATAGCTTTTGAGTTGATTAACTTGGCTTTGATTTCAAGACACAAAATCTGTCTCCAGAGCCGCTCTATCTTCCCCAAAGCAGAAAGCGTGACTTTTTCCCAATCCTGATGGATTTTTCAGTGCAGAACTGGACAGTGAGATGAGAGAGATGCCGGCTCTCGTTAGAACCTGCATTGACGTTAACTTTGATGGATGAAACCCACTCGGTCTCATCCTAGAAGCCAATGTTGCTGCTGCGGAGAGTCATCAGTCTTCAGCCTCCCGGCTCCTTTGAAATGATTTTAAGTCGAGGAATGAATGAAAGCTGTCAAAAATCACCAAATTTCTTGTAATGGTAGCATTCTTACATAAGGTTGTTTATCGACGTCCTTCCTGATGGAAAGGTTTTGTGAGTCAGCCCTACATCCACCTGCACAGGTAGTTCTTGACCAGCGGTAGGTTTAACATTTTGTTACTACCGGTTCGCCGTACGTGTGCACGCTCGGTTCGTGCATGTGCGCGCCCAGTTTGTGCGCGCCTGCCTTCCGCACATGCGCCTCGCCCACGCATGCGCTTTGCTCGCATGGGCACCTTCCGCTCATGCGCCTGATGTCAGCGCTTCAACGCTGGCATAGAGAGAGAGAGAGAGAGAGAGAGATAAGCTCTGAACTTTTGCCTGCTAAATCCCTTTGAAGTTGGGTTGTCGTGGAAATGAAGAGGGGGGGGAACATTCCTGGGAAATAACGAGACAAGAAGTCTGAAGAATGACTTGGAAGATAGCCAATGAGAAGCAGAGATTTGGGGATCGGAAAGGGAGGGATTGGGGGGCAAAAGGTCAGTCTTGTCCGCATCGAGTCATGATCCGGTGGCTGTGCTCAATTAAAGAAAAGATTTCTTTAAAGATTGGCAGTTTGGAAATTCATTTATTTTGAGATAGCATCGAAGTCTGACACCTGGCCTCAAAAACGTCCCTAAATAGGACGGCATAGAGCCGGCGTGGGTGGGTGGCACGATTTCTGCTACCGGTTCCCCCGAACCGGTCTGAACCAGCTGAATACCACCTCTGTTCTCGACTTACAAATCATTTATTTAGCCGCCGTTTAATATTACAACGGCCCTGGAAAAAGGGACTTACAACTGGTTCTCACACTGCACAACTGTCACGGCTTCTCCACGTCATGTGTTCAAAATCCAGGCACGTATTTACAACAATTGCCGCATTTCAGGGTGATGTGAATGCTGTTTGTGATCTTCCGGGATGGCTTCAGACAAACAAAGTCAATGGGGGAAGTTGGATTTAACATAATAACAGAAGAAGGGAGTCGGAAGAGACCTTGAAGGTCTTCTAGTCCAACCCCCTGCCCAGGCAGGAAACCCTACACCACTTCAGACAAATGGCTATCCAACATCTTCTTAAAAACTTCCAATGTTGGAGCATTCACAGCTTCTGGTGGCAAGTAGTTCCACTGGTGAATTGTTCTCACTGTCAGGAACTTTCTCCTTAGTTCTAGGTTGCTTCTCCCCTCTAGAATTTAGCTTTTGCTAAATTGTCTTTCTACTTAGACAAATACCACTCTATAAAGCCTTAGTAAGACCACATCTAGAATATGGCTTTGGTCACCACACTATAAAAAAGATGCTGAGACTCTAGAAAAAGTGCAGAGAAGAGCAACCAGGATGATTAGGGGACTGGAGGCTAAAACATACGACGAACGGCTGTATTATCCTTTTGACATGATTGTTAAACAAATCAATGCACTTTAAGTGAATCATCCAATAGTGACTTGTTTCACCTTAGGCATGAAAGCCAGCTGGGTGACCTTGGGCCAATCACCAGGAGCCTGTGAGTTCTAGTCCCGCCTTAGGCATGAAAGGCAGCTGGGTGACCTTGGGCCAATCCTCCTCCTCCTCCTCTGAGTTCTAGTCCCGCCTTACGGGACTGGGGGGGGTTGGGGTTGGACTAGATGACCTACAAGGTCCCTTCCAACTCTGTTATTCTGTATCTTACAATTTTAACACAATGCAGAATTTCTCCCAAGGGACCCTTGAAGCTTTGGCATTATTTCATAGGCTAATCTCTATTTTTTTTTATCTCGCTTCTGCACATTCCTCTCCCTCTGTGTGTGTGTGTGTGTGTGTGTGTTTTCAGAATATTTGTCCATTTTGGGCATTTTGCAAAGCACCGTTGAAGCAGAACTGTGAAATGTGCACAGTAGCTTTGGAGCAAAACCAGGAGCAGAGAAAGAAATGGTTTGCGCACCCGCCACCTGCGTAAACAAATTTAACAAGCCAATAACCTGACGTCCAACTCCAAAGCCTCTTTGAAATCATGTTTTGTTTCTGAAAACAGGAACCCGACAATGGAAGTCGGAGGGCCGACCCACTGAGTTGCCAGGGGGTCGTTTCATAATACAGGTGCACCAACAGGAAACCAGCTGCACAGAGACTAAAATCCAGGAAAAGCTTCCTTAGGTCAATCAATCAGAATAGAATCTGGAAGGGACCTTGGAGAGGTGGCACGTGGAGCCATATCTGTGGGCACGCAAGTGTTGCCCTAGCTCAGCTCCGGAGCTCATGTGCGCACCTTGGGCCAATCACCAGGAGCCTCTGAGTTCTAGTTCCGCCTTAGGCATGACAACCAGCTGGGTGATCTTGGGCCAATCACCTCGGAGCCTCTGAGTTCTAGTCCCGCCTTAGGCATGAAAGGCAGCTAGGTGACCTTGGGCCAATCTTCCTCCTCCTCTGAGTTCTAGTCCCATCTGAGTCCTTCGGGAGTAGGGCGGTATAGAAATCTAATAAAATGAAATGAAAATGAAATTTGTGGGCCTTCTGGGCCTACTGGAAGCTGGGAAATGGGCTGTTTCCGGTCTCCAGAGGGCCTCCGCAGGGGTAGGGAAGGCTGTTTTTGCCCTCCCCAGGCGCCTAGAAAGCCTCTGGAGCCTGGTGAGGGAGAAAAACAGGCCTACCAAGCCCACCGTGCCATCGCATGCCAAAAGTGGGGGTCAGCAGGGGGTTGCGCGTGCATGTGGGGCCCCCCCCGCAGCATTGAATGGTGTGGGCACACGCATGCGCAACCTCCCCCCGGTCCCCCCGCTTTTGGCACGCGACAGCAAAAAGGTTAGCCATCACTGCTGTATACAATCTCAGACAAGTGACTGTCCAGTCTCTCCTTAAAAGCCTCCAGTGATGAAGCACCCATAATTTCTAGTGGCAAGTTGTTCCACTGGTGAATTGTCCTCACTTGTTAGGAAGTTTCTCCTTAATTCCAGGTTGCTTCTCTCCTTGATTAGTTTCTGACCATTGTTTCTTGTTTTTTCCTTCTGGTGCTTTGGAGAATAGCTTGGCTCCCTCTTCTTTGGGGCAGCCCCTGAGATATTGGAAGACTGCTATCATGTCTCCCCTAGTCCTTCTTTTCATTAAACTAGACATGCCCAGTTCCTGCAACTGTTCTTCATATGCTTTTTTTTTCCAAGATGCAACTGGACAGTCTGTGTTTTTTTCTTTGAAGACGTTTCGCTTCTCATCCAAGAAGCTGAAGAAGCTTCTTGGATGAGAAGCGAAACGTCTTCAAAGAAAAACCGGAATGTCCAGTTGCCTCTTGAAAAAAAGCAAAGAGGTAACCACAGAACAACATAAATTTTTGCCCCTCAAATGTGGTTGTAGGTTGAGGCCGATCGACTTGAGGCCAGGGATTCACTGAACAACTATGGCAAGAAAAATCATAACATGGATGGAGCACTGAACGGGTGTCTCACTTAGCAACTGAATTTCGGGGCTGAATTGCGGTCGTAAGTCGAGGCCTACCTGCATTTCATTTGCTTTCCCATCAGGTATGGCCTAGAAAGGAAGTGAAATTATACAGTTTGCGTATCGGAGGTCCAACTATCCCTAACCTTCAAGTTTTGGATTAATCACAGGGAAAGAGAAGAACGTAATTTCCAATTAAAATTAGATCACTACAAAATCTCTGGTTTTTATACAAACACAATATGAGGAATAGATCAGGAGACGATCAACATTCAGATGCTTGGCAACTGACTCATATTTATGATGGGTTGCAGGCAGTGGGGAAATCCAAATTTTTTTTACTACCGGTTCTGTGGGCGTGGCTTGATAGGCATGCCAGGGGAAGGATACTGCAAAATCTCCATTCCCACCCCACTCCAGGGGAAGCATACTACAAAATCCCCATTCCCACCCTAATCCTGGGGGAAGGATATTGCAACATCTCCATTCCTACCCCACTCTGGGGCCAGCCAGAGGTGGTATTTGTCGGTTCTCCAAACTGCTCAAAATTTCCACTACCAGTTCTCCAGAACTTGTCAGAACCTACTGGTTTTCACCCCTGGTTGCAGGTCCCGGGGTCACATGATCCCTTTTTGAGACCTTCTGAGAAGCAAAGTCAACGGGGAAGCCGGATTCGCTTAACAACCGGGTTATTAAATTAACAACTGCATTGATTCACTTTAAAACTGTAGGAAGGAAAGTCGTAAAATGGGGCAAAATTCACTTAACAACTGTCTCGCTTAGCAACAGAAGTGTTGAGCTCAGTTGTGGTCGTAAGTCGAGGACTCTCTGTAGTAAAAAGGAGGGTGTAGGGAAAAATGGCATTTCTGAATGAGGAAAGCTCCTCCCTGAAGAAGGTGTAGATCAACAGACTCCACTGGAGTTGGGCAGCCAATATGAATGAACAAATGAGCGAACGAATGAATGCATCAATGCATGAATGAAGAAACGAAGAAACCAATGAATGAATGAATGAATGAATAAATGAAGACATCAATGAATGAATGAATGAACAGATGAATGCATTAAGCATCAGTGCATAAATGAATGAATACATGTGTCAATGCATGAATGAAGAAATGAAGAAATCAATGAATGAATGAATGAATGAATGAATGAATGAAGACATCAATGAATGAATGAACAAACAAATGAATGCACTAATGCATCAGTGCATAAATGAATGAATAAATGCGTCAATGCATGAATGAAGAAATGAAGAAATCAATGAATGAATGAATGAATAAATGAAGACATCAATGAATAAATGAAGACATCAATGAATGAATGAACAAACAAATGAATGCACTAATGCATCAGTGCATAAATGAATGAAGAAATGCATCAATGAAGAAATGAAGAAATCAATGAATGAATGAATGAATGCATCAGTACATCAGTGCATGAATGAATGAATGAATGAATAAATAAATGCATCAATGCATCAATGAAGAAATCAATAAATGAAATAATGAATTAATGAATGCATCAATGCAACAGTGCATAAATGAATGAATGAAGACATCAATAAATGACTGACTGACTGACTGACTGAATGAATGAAACCTTGTTCCTTGGATAATTAACTGATCAGCTGGGAAAATAAGTAAGTAAGTAAGTAAGTAAGTAAGTAAGTAAGTAAGTAAGTAAGTAAGTTTCACTTCCAGCAAGATCTTCAAAGCATGACAGCTTGAAAAGCAGGCAGGGCTTAGGGTCTGCCTGAGTGTTTTTATTACTTGGAAAGAAATTTGTGTGATCTCGCCTCAGCTGCTTAAATGACCTAAATTGTCTAATGAATGCTATTAGATCATTGCCATGTGCATCGCCCTCTCGCAGGAATACCCTCCTGATCCCTTAGTTTAGAATGTAATGAGAATGTGAAGAGGCAGGGAGGCCGCAGAGTCCAGGGAAGAGGGGAACAGAGTCCAGCTGTAAATCAGCGGGAGGCACTGGAAGACAGGAAGGGAGAAGGGGAGGGGATGGAAGGAAGGAAGCAAAGAAGAAAGGAAGGAAGGAGGAGAGAAAAGGAACAAGGAAGGAAGGAAGAGAGGGAACGAGGGAGGAAGGAAGGAGAAGGGAAGGAGGGAGAGAGGAAGGGAGAGGAAGGATGGGAGAGTGGGGGGAACAAGGAAGGAAGGGAGAAAAAGGAAGAGATGGAGGATGGGAGAAAGAAGGAAGGAAGAGAGGAAGGAAGGAAAGGAAGGGAGAGGAAGGGAGAGAGGGAAGGAAGGAAGGAAGGAAGGAAGAAGGGAGGCAGGAAGAAGGAAGGAAGGAAAGGAAGGGAGGGAGGGAAGAGGAAGAAGGAATGAAGAGAGAGGAAGGAAGGAAGGAAAGGAAGAGAAAGGAAGGGAGAGAAGGAAGGGAGGGAGGGAGGCTACAGAGCTCTGGGAAGAGGGAAGTTGTGGGAGCTGGAGACTCTAGAAAAATGAAAAAGCTGGAATGGCTGCGACTCCCGGGGAGACGGAAAGCTGGAGGTGGGAAACTGGGGTGGGTGCGCTGCAGATTATCGGAGAGAAGGGAAGCCAGACCACCAGAGAGCTGCCAAATTGGGTGGCTAAAGACCCCAGAGGGAGTAGAACTCAGAGAAAAATACTTACAAATACTTACTCACTACCTGACTCTGGTTTCTTCCCCAAACCCCCAAAACTTTAACCTTAAACTGTCTCCTGTTGACCTCCCCCCATTCCTAAGAGGTCTGTAAAGGCTGTGCATAAGTGCACCAGTGTGCCTACTATCCCTGTCCTACTGTCCCCATTTATTTGTATCCATATCATCTAATACATGCTTGATGAAATGAATAAATAAATAAGAAAGAATGGAGAAATTCAGAGGCATTTCTGCTCCATGAAACTGGTTTCTCTCTCTCTCTCTCTCTATCTATCTATCTATCTATCTATCTATCTATCTATCTATCTATCTATCTATCTATCTCTGTGTGTGTGCTCCCTGGCTGGTCCCCTCACCTGCCACTCTCCACTTTGAGCGAAACCCTTTTCCATTTTTCCAGGAGAAGCACAGAAAATGTCAAGCATTCAAACTTTATTGATTTTAGTATTTTCCCCAAGCTGCAGGAAAGAGGGTGGCCAATTGCTTTTTAAATGGACGTTGTTGAATTTTATTGCACAATGGTCTTTTTTGGTCCTTACATTTATGGCTTCCGGATGAGCATCTGATCGTTCCCTTGGTTGCCAGAAAGGCAAGGTAGCAGCAGGCGTCACTTTAAAGACCAGCAAAATGTACTGGCAGTCCCGGACTTACAATGGATCGTTTAATGACCGTTCAAAGTTACAACGGCACCGGGAAAAAAAGTGTCTATCTGTACTCCAAACTCAATTCTCTGTCATTTTTCTGAGGAAAACAAGGGCAATAAGGTAGTCCCCGACTTACACACAGTTCGTTGAGTGGCCGTGAGAAGTTACAACGGCCCTGGGAAAAAGGGACTTATGACCGTTTTTCACTCTTACGACCGTTGCAGCATCCCCATGGATGCGACCTCCTGACCGGCAAAGTTAACGGAGAAGCCAGATTCACTTAACAATTATGGCAAGGAAGCAGAGCAGTGGTGGTTGCCCCCGGTTCGGTCCGGTTGTATAGAACCGGTAGTAAAATCGGCGGGAGGCTCCGCCCACCTGCCACGATGTCATCACGGGTGATCTGTGCATGAACAGAAGCTTCTGCACATGTACAGAAGTGCGTGTGTGCGTGTTTCCATTGCGAACCGGTAGTAAAGGTAAGTAGAACCCATCCCTGAAGCAGAGGTGGTATTCAGCCGGTTCGATCTGGTTCGGTCCAGTTCGGGCCCACCCACCTGCCCTGGCTCTATTCTGTCCTATTTAGGCACGTTTTTGAAGCAGGGTGTATATGTAGAAGGCGCATGTGGGAGCAAAGCACATGTGTGGAAGTCGGTGCTGGGCGAACCGGTAAGTAAATTATATGAATCCCACCCCTGCAAGGAAGGTCGTAAAATGGGGCAAAATTCACTTAACAAATGTTTCGAGAAAGGTTGTAAAAACGGGGCAAAACTCACTTAATTAATGTCTCACTTAACAACGGATGTTTTGCGGGCTCAATATTGGGCAGTAAGCCGAGGACTACCCGGATAGGGTAGGTTTCTGTGAGAACTAAAAGGGACAAAGAGAAATACCCTTTTTTAAAAAATCCACTTCAGGGCTACAAATAAATTACAACGCCTTTTGACAGACTACCTTGAAGGCTACAAAACGATTTCTCGTGAGCTCGGATGAGCCAAGATATTAATATGTTGCTGTTTGTCAGAAGAGATGATTCACTTGAGCAGAAATTGTTGACGAGCGTGTCTTGTTCGCCCTCCTTCCCTCCTTCCCTCCCTCGCACACGTACACTGTCACACACCGAGATACGTTTGAGCGATCTCTTCATTAAAATGCAGGATCGGCAAATATCGACGTCCGAGAAGTATTGTAGATTTGTCCGTGGCACGTACTACGTTATTGAAACGGGAGTCGGTGCGCTCGAAGGCAAACAAAGAACTTGATTGCCGCTATCGACTGTTGTGGTTCGTCGGAAAACCTACCTAATACACCTCCTGTTTTCCTCACAACAACAACAACCTTGTGAGGTGGGTAAGGCTGAGTGAGAATGAAAGTCACCTAACTGGCTTTCGTGTCTAAGGTGGGACTAGAACTCACCCACTCCTGGTGATTGGCCCAGAGTCAGAACCCCGTCTTCAGAGCCTTTTGAAAGTGTGCCAAAGTGGGGGCCAATCTTATCTCCACAGGGATGATGTTCCACAGGGAGGGAGCCACCACAGAGAAGGCCCTTCTTGGTCCTACCAGATGGATCTCCTTAAGAAAGGGGAGCCCTACCTCTGCCTCCCTGCTCTGGTTTATTGGGTATAAGAGAATAGCAGAGTTGGAAGGGACCTTGGAGGTCTTCTAGTCCAACCCCCTGCTGCCAACCCCCTATATATAACCCTATCATTTCAGACAAATGGTTGTCCCATCTCTTCTAAAGAAATTTCCCATGTTGGAGCATTCACAACCTCTGGAGGCAAGTTGTTCCACAGCTTAATTGTTCTAACCGCCAGGAAATTTCTCCTTAGTTCTAGGTTGCTTCGCTTCTTGATCATGGGTGGACTTCAAAAATTTTAGCAAGGGGTTCTCTGCCCAGTTGCTGAGTGAGTGTGGCCATGGTGGGCGTGGCCTAGTCAGCCTCCTGCACCACGGCCATCTCCGGACTCTGGAGGCTTTCCTCGAGCCTCCAGGAGGGCAAAAACAGCCTCCCCAGGCTCCGGAGGTCCGTTTCTGGCCTTCCCAAACTTCCATAGGCCCCTTTTTCCCCCTCCCTGAGCCTCCACATGTGCCCTGCACTTACATCCATCCAAAATGGGTCGCGTGGGGATTCCTGGGAGGGGTGGGTTGGATGGGGCCAGCCAGGAGTGGGATTTGGGGGTTCTCCGAACTGCACAGAATCTTAGCTAGAGGTTCTCCCGAACCCCTGAGAATTCCCAGCAGCCTACTGATTAGTTTCCATCCATTGCTTCTTTTCCTGACTTCAGGTGCGTTGGAGAATAGCTTGACTCCCTCTTCTTTGGGGCAGCCCCTGAGATATTGGAACATTGCTATCATGTCTCCCCTAGTCCTTCTCTTCATCAAATTAGATATACCCAGTTCCAGCAACTGTTCTTCCTATGTTTTAGCCTCCAGTCCCCTAATCCTCTTTTCTATGGTGATCATTTTTGTATATCTCGTTTTTTTTCTACGTGTTTCACTTTTCTTCTTTATACTGTAGCTACTATTCTAATAGCAAAAAGTTATTGCATTAGATTCTTGATTAAATTATCTTTCCATTGATATATAATTATATGGTACTCCTCCATATCTCGCAAGATTTGTTTTTCTCTCCCTGTACATCTATACATCCGAACTAGATTGTGTTGTTCCTCTGTGTCATAAAATATAGATGGGTATACACATAATTTTATATTTATTTATTTTGACCACTACTGTAGGGGTGAAATCCAGCAGGTTCTGACAGGTTCTGGAGAACCGGTAGTGGAAATTTTGAGTAGTTCAGAGAACCGGTAGCAGAAATTTTGAGTAGTTCAGAGAACCGGTAGTGGAAATTTTGAGTAGTTCAGAGAACCGGTAGCGGAAATTTTAAGTAGTTCAGAGAACCGGTAGTGGAAATTTTGAGTAGTTCAGAGAACCGGTAGCAGAAATTTTGAGTAGTTCAGAGAACCAGTAGTGGAAATTTTGAGTAGTTCAGAGAACCGGTAGCGGAAATTTTGAGCAGTTCGGAGAACCGGTAGTGGAAATTTTGAGTAGTTCAGAGAACCGGTAGCGGAAATTTTGAGTAGTTCAGAGAACCAGTAGTGGAAATTTTGAGTAGTTCAGAGAACCAGTAGTGGAAATTTTGAGTAGTTCAGAGAACCGGTAGCGGAAATTTTGAGCAGTTCGGAGAACCGGTAGTGGAAATTTTGAGTAGTTCAGAGAACCGGTAGCGGAAATTTTGAGTAGTTCAGAGAACCGGTAGTGGAAATTTTGAGTAGTTCAGAGAACCGGTAGCGGAAATTTTAAGTAGTTCAGAGAACCGGTGGCAGAAATTTTAAGTAGTTCAGAGAACCGGTAGTGGAAATTTTGAGTAGTTCAGAGAACCGGTAGCAGAAATTTTGAGTAGTTCAGAGAACCAGTAGTGGAAATTTTGAGTAGTTCAGAGAACCGGTAGCGGAAATTTTGAGCAGTTCGGAGAACCGGTAGTGGAAATTTTGAGTAGTTCAGAGAACCGGTAGCGGAAATTTTGAGTAGTTCAGAGAACCAGTAGTGGAAATTTTGAGTAGTTCAGAGAACCAGTAGTGGAAATTTTGAGTAGTTCAGAGAACCGGTAGCGGAAATTTTGAGCAGTTCGGAGAACCGGTAGTGGAAATTTTGAGTAGTTCAGAGAACCGGTAGCGGAAATTTTGAGTAGTTCAGAGAACCGGTAGTGGAAATTTTGAGTAGTTCAGAGAACCGGTAGCGGAAATTTTAAGTAGTTCAGAGAACCGGTGGCAGAAATTTTGAGTAGTTCAGAGAACCAGTAGTGGAAATTTTGAGTAGTTCAGAGAACCGGTAGCGGAAATTTTGAGTAGTTCAGAGAACCGGTAGCGGAAATTTTGAGTAGTTCGGAGAACCGGTAGTGGAAATTTTGAGTAGTTCAGAGAACCAGTAGCGGAAATTTTGAGTAGTTCAGAGAACCGGTAGCGGAAATTTTGAGTAGTTCAGAGAACCAGCAAATACCACCTCTGGCTGGCCCCAGAGTCGGGTGGGAATGGAGATTTTGCAGTATCCTTCCCCTGCCATGCCCACCAAGCCACGCCCACCAAGCCACACCATGCCCACCAAGCCACGCCTACATAACCAGTAGTAAAAAACTTTGGATTTCACCACTACACTACTATATATGGGTTGTCCTTCTCCAAAGTGACGTGAGCTTTTGCCGTGAGGTGAGGCAAACGCCACGAACCAGAAACATGGAGTGAAACCTCATTTGTCAGACTTTGCAATAATTGGAAAGGTCTCTTCTTCACCTACCATGCCATTAACGTCTCAAAGCGAATTTCAAAAATGGCAGGGAAGAGAGGGAGATATAACTATCTAGTGATAGCCTTTCGGAGGCAAAGAATGGAAAGGGGTTCTTTCTGAGGCATGGAGATGTCAAAAGAGCTTGGTAAATTTCCTCCCTGACAGAATAAATATCATTTACTCCCCCAATCGAAAGACCGGTGCGTTTCTGTGAGGGTGAGATGTGAAGAGAAGGGGGGAAAAAAAGAGAGAGGTTTTATTTTTTCCAACCACAGTTATAACAAGTGAACATTGTTCCTGGCTAAAATATACGAGGAACGGTTGCAGGAATTGGGTATGTCTAGTTTAATGAAAAGAAGGACTAGAGGGGACATGATAGCAGTCTTCCAATATCTCAGGGGCTGCCCCAAAGAAGAAGGGGGGTCAACCCAGGAGTGAAATCCAGCAGGTTCTGGAGGGGCGGCATGGGCAGGTCCAGCTGAAAATCAGCTGCCCGGTGCACTCATGCAGACTGGAGCTGAGCTAGGGCAATGGCTCACATGCCCGCAAATATTTGTTGTGACTCCGACCCCCGAGGCCTACTTATCGGAGGGAGAAGGCTCCGAACATGAAGGAGAAGAGCTGGCCAGGCCTCCCTCTCCAGGACCCTCCTCTCTGGCAATGCCTCAGGTGTCTCCCGAAGGAGAAGAGATTGGCCAGGAGCCAGGTATCTCCTCGCAGTCAGACAGTGATGGAGATAAGTCTTGGCTGGATCCACGCCAACGTCGGAGAGACAGGCGCACGCAGCAGAAAAGGAGGCGTGCCAGAGATTAAGCTGAGTCACTGGACCACACCCCACAGGGGATAAAAGGGGGTGAGGTGGCCATTCAGACTCTGTGATGGACAAAACTAACTACTAGCGAGTCACATTGTATCTTTGCAACAACGATATCTTCCTTGGATTTAATATGGACTGGACTTGACAATTCTTGAACTGTGTGTATCTTGTTTGGGTTTATCTGACGAAGGAGGAACACCTCCCTCTGTGAGTAACGTTCTTGGCAAGCAGCTACTGGGTTGCTGCCAATCCTCTTATCGAAAGAATGTGTTGTCTGCCAGTTTTATTTAACCCCTGGCTGTCTGTTTGTGTGCGTGTGTGAGACGGGGACAGAACAACATGGCTCCCATTGCCACCTGTGGCACATGTGCCATAGGTTCGTCATCACGGGAATAGGGTATCTTGTTTGAGCAGGGGGTTGGACTAGAAGACCTCCCAGGTCCCTTCCAACTCTGTTATTCTGTTCTGTTCTATTCTCTAGCCAGAAGCATTATTGTCCCTAACACCCAACTCTCTGATGTCTCACAAAAGAGTTTTTCTTTGGAATCTGTTTGTTACTGTTATTTTTTTTTTTTTTGAAAGAAATACGGTAGAAAAGGATATTATTAATAAGCTTAAATCAGCCTTTTGAGAATTCAAAGCAGTTAATGCATCGCAACCTACTTTGGTAGCAATGCATTCTGTTAAAACACCTTTCAGATGGAGGTTTTTAAAAAAGGGGAGGTTATTAAGAAGAAATTGGGCAACTGTCTGTGTAGATTGTCAGTCATCCAGGTTCGTGGTTGTCCCGAAGGTCCTTTTTCAAAAGGCAACTGGTTTTTTCTGGTTTTTCTTTGAAGAGGTTTCGCCTCTCATCCGAGAAGCTTCTTCAGTTCTGAAGAAGAACTGAACTTCAGGCAGAACTGAAGAAGCTTCTTAGATGAGAAGCGAAATGTCTTCAAGGAAAAAGAAAGTCCACTTTCCTTTTGAAAAAGCACCTTTAGGGACAGATCGGACGACCATTTGTCTGAAATGGTATAGGATTTCTTGCCTGAGCAGGAGGTTGGACTAGAAGACCTCCAAGGCCCCTTCCAACTCTGTTATTCTGTTAGTCCAGGGGTCTGCAACCTTAAATACTCAAAGAGCCATTTGCACCCGTTTCCCACAGGGAAAAAAAAAACCTCCAGGAGCCACAAAACCTGGCTGGGCGTGGCCAACTCACCTTCACTCACTCCCACCCAGTCACATGACCCCCTAGCCATGCCTACCCAGCCAGTCATTAGGGCAGAGAACCGGTTGTTAAAAAACACCTCTCTCTCTCCCCCCTCTCTGTATCTCTCTCTCTCTGGGTATCTATGTCTCTCTCTCCCTCTCTCCCTCCCTCTCTCTGTATCTGTATCTATGTCTCTCTCTCCCTCTCTCCTTCCCCCCTCTCTGTATCTCTCTCTCTATCTATCTATGTCTCTCTCTCCCTCTCTCCCTCCCTCTCTCTGTATCTCTCTCTCTCTGGGTATCTATGTCTCTCTCTCCCTCTCTCCCTCCCTCTCTCTGTATCTGTATCTATGTCTCTCTCCCTCTCTGTATCTCTCTCTCTCTGTGTGTGTGTCTCTCTCTCCCTCTCTCCCTCCCTCTCTCTGTATCTCTCTCTCTGTATCTATGTCTCTCTCTCCCTCTCTCTCCCCCCTCTGTATCTCTCTCTCTGTCTCTCTCTCCCTCTCTCCCTCCCTCTCTCTGTATCTCTCTCTCTGTATCTATGTCTCTCTCTCCCCCCTCTCTCTGTATCTCTCTCTCTCTGTGTATTGATGTCTCTCTCTCCCTCTCTCCCTCCCTCTCTCTGTATCTCTCTCTCTGTATCTGTATCTATGTCTCCCTCTCCCTCTCCCCCTCTCTGTCTTTCTCTCTCTCTCTCTGTCTCTCTCCCTCTCTCCCTCCTTCTCTCTGTATCTCTCTCTCTCTCTGTATCTGTGTCTCCTTCTCTCCCTCTCTCTCCCCCCCTCTGTATCTCTCTCTCTCTGTCTCTCTCTCCCTCTCTCCCTCCCTCTCTCTGTATCTCTCGCTCTCTCTGTATCTATGTCTCTCTCTCCCTCTCTCCCTCCCTCTCTCTGTATCTCTCTCTCTCTGTGTATCAATGTCTCTCTCTCCCTCTCTCCCTCCCTCTCTCTGTATCTCTCTCTCTGTATCTGTATCTATGTCTCTCTCTCCCTCTCCCCCTCTCTGTCTTTCTCTCTCTCTCTGTGTCTCTCTCTCCCTCTCTCCCTCCCTCTCTCTGTATCTCTCTCTCTGTCTGTATCTGTGTCTCTCTCTCTCCCTCTCTCTCTCCCCCTCTGTATCTCTCTCTCTCTGTGTGTCTCTCTCTCCCTCTCTCCCTCCCTCTCTCTGTATCTCTCAGATTTCCAAAGCCAGGCGAGGAGTGACTGGGAGGGGAAGGCGAGGGGTGGGGCCAGCCAGTGATGGGACAGGGAGCCACAGCAGAGGGCCCAAAGAGCCGCACGTGGCTCCAGAGCCGCAGGTTGCTGACACCCATGTTAGTCTATTAAATGCCCAGTGTGGAATTCATGCTTTAGCATTTTCAGAAAACCTCAAATCACTCCGTTTATTAGAAAATGTTTTGGAAGATTCTAATCCATAATTATAGACAGCTGTAAAATGTTACTAACACAGATCTTGGCAACTTGCAGTGAACATTGGAACAAAGAGTCAGAATATCCAATATCAATAAATCTCTGGTCCTGTGTTAAATATATCTTCTATGATCTTAAGAAGGAGAGTAATTCATCAAAAAGCGAGAGGCCGTTTTTCATATTTATTAGACACTTTAGCAGTTATATAAATAGGGCCGCTTGTCATCCGTTTAGTGAGGGAGACGAAGATATTTACAGGGATGGAAACTTACTTTCTATAGTTGTCTATCAGGTAGCCGATACTCAGAATTATAGAATTACAGAATACAGAGTTGGACGGGACCTTAGAGGTCTTGTAGTCCAACCCCTGCACGAGTAGAGGACCCTAAACCTGTGACGGCGAACCTATGGCACGCGTGCCACAGGTGGCACGTGGAGCCATATTGGTGGGCACGCGAGCGGTGCCCTAGCTCAGCTCCAGTGTGTATGCGTGTACTGGCCAGCTGATTTTTGGGCCTTCTGGGCCCAACGGAAGTCGGCAAATGGGCTGTTTCCGGCCTCTGGGGAGGTGGGGAAGGCTGTTTTTGCCCTCCCCAGCCGCCTAGAAGGCCTCTGGAGCCTGGGGAGGGCAAAAGAAGGGGCCTAGCGGGCCCACCGGGCCATCACATGCCATGTGCGGGGGGAAATTTGGGGGGGGGGTCGTGCATGCATGCATGGGAGGACAGGGTGCATAGAATTATCGGTGTGGGCACGCACACATGCAACCACCCTGCACTCCCTCAGCTTTTGGCACACAATGGCAAAAAGGTTAGCCACCAGTGCCCTAAACCATTGCAGACAAATGACTATCCAGTCTCTTTGTAAAAACCACTATTGTTGGAGTACCCACAACTTCTGGTGGCAGGTAGTTCCACTGATGAATTGTTCTCACTGTTAGGAAATTTCTCCTTAGTTCTAGGTTGCTTCTCTCCTGGATTAGTTTCCATTCATTGTTTCTTGTCCTGCCTTTGGGTGCGTTGGAGAATAGGCTGACCCCCCCTCTTCTTTGTGACCCCCCCCTCAAATATTGGAAGACTGCTGTCATGTCACGTCTAGTCCTTCTATTCAGACTATTGTTAATATGTATTTGCAAAGAGGAATAAAATTTAAAGATGTTTGTGCAATAATGAATTGTAGCCCCAAAGGCTGGAATTTGTCAGCTCATGAGGAGCTTGAGATTTTATGCAGATTGAAGCATAGCCAAAAATATGGTTTTATTTTGTTGGAAAGAAACTACCGCTCAAGCCTTAACATCTTGGGTGGAAAGTCCCCATCAGCCTTTGAATGAGGTCTTTACTGACCAACATGATCCTATACTGTGAAAATCTAATGTGTGGCCTACATTTGAACCACTGTTAAAGATTTGTGGCAGTATGTGTAGTTTTTTTAAATATACAGAATGTGTCTGCAGGATTTGTTTTTACAAACTTTCTTCCTTTCCTTCCCTTCCCTTCCCTTCCTCTTTTCTTCTTTCCTTTCCTTTCTTTCCCTTCCCTCCTTCTTTCCTTT